>BMAV01008625.1:0-32074 GCA_019973955.1 Trichonephila inaurata madagascariensis
ATTTGATTTTTTTTTCTTTTTTTTCGTCCATGACGTCATTTTGAAAACAGGGGTTTTGGGACCCATTTGGAAAAAAGCCCAAAAATATGCCGGGTTGCGCAGCTATCTCAGGGGGAGTTCAACTTTTTCCCAAAGCACTCGTTCATCTCTCAACGCCACCGGTTTTCATCGTTTCTCATTTTTTTCCTTTCCCTTTCCCCCAACCCCCTTTTTTTTCGGGGCCCCTTTCCAGTTTTCTCCGTCCAGGCCTCTGGCGCTTTTCCACCCAGGGTCCCTGCCTTTTAAAAAAAACCTTTTTTAAAAACATCGGGGGGTCCAAACGCCCCTCGTCCTTCATTGGCAGGCCAAAAAAGTCTGCCCGCCCCCTGGGCCACATTCGTGTCCTATTTGTGCGGCAAACACAAATACATTCCTGTCCGTCGGGAAACTAAGGGCGCATAATTTTATCAACTTCTGAACCCCCTTGTCCATCACACCACCTGTGTTCTATAATCCCATTCTCTCGATCCCGGGTGAGGCGACAGGATTCTTTCAAAAGACTTCGCCTATTGTCAATGGGTACCGGTTTTTTGGCCATTATGACTTCCAGCCCGGGGTGCCCGGGTTTGCCCGGGTCATAAAATAAACAATGACCCCATGGCCCGTGCCGTCCTACACCTGTTCGAGCCATAAGACTTAGAATAATGGAAGGGTGGGGTTCAAACGAAGACGTCGCACTACCTTGGGAGCATTTTTTAAATACAAAAATTTTCAAAAATAAACACTTTTTTTTTTAAAAGGGGGGGCAAAAAACTAAAATTCAAGTACAAAAAAAACTAAAAAAAAATTTTTGGGATATTTTGGGGAAATTTTAAAAATTTTAAAAAACTCAGTTGGGAAACCTTGTATATTGAAAGTTCTAATTAATATATTCAAAACATATATACAGTTTATAAAAACATCTATTGTGTTGGTTATAAAATTTGTAATATTTTTTAAAGTTTTTGAAATATTATTTTTTTTAAAACTTTTTTTACAAAAACTTTTTATTTTCCAAAAAAGGCAAAAAAAATACATAAATATATAAAAAAAACTTTAAATTTTTTTTTTGATTAATAATGTACTTTTTATGTTTTTTTCATAGCAAAATCTTTTATACAATTGTCAGTATTAATATGTATGTCATGTTCAACTACCAGAATAACTAAATTTGTTAGCCTTAACGTGGGCATACTCGATCTGAGATAATTTTTTGATTAATTTTAGCTTCTCTCGCATTACTGATGGCAGATGTTAAGAAAATTTCATCATTATGACAATATTTTTTCCCTCTTCAAGTTTGGACTCAATAATATATTTTAATAAACCCAGAGAGCCGGGCCTAATTTTTTTTCTGTTGCAGTTACGAAATTTTAGACAAGCGCTCAAGTTGGAATTCTTTTTAAGTTTTGAGGAGTTTAACTAAGTTAAGTTCATCCATGCTCTACACTTCAGGCCTTAAAAGCATTTTTTGGCTAGATTCTGCAATCTTGGAATTTTTCCGAATTTCAAATTATTGTTATTGAAAAAAATATTGTTCCCACAAGTCATCTTCGACATAGGGAACATCTTTATTTCCGTCGCCAAATTAGTTCCCCCCCCGATTCGTTTTGGGGGTTAAAAAGAAATTTCGTTTTTCACATAAATTTTTAGATATATTAAACCGTCATCACAAATTCCTCTGTTTTGCTTCTAGTAGATCTTAAAGCACGTTTTTGGAGCACATTGAGGGCATTTGTCCCTCTGTTTGCAAAAAATTTGAGTCATTGACTTCACACAGTACCGGTTGCCGAAGTCTAAGTAACATAAATTGTATACTTTATTGTCGTAGGGAAAAAATACTAATAAACTTCCTGCATCTGTCCCGTATTAAAGCTTTCACTGTTTCCGTCATTTGTCGCGGGGGAGCGATTTGAGTTTGAAATTTTTGAATATAAATATCGGGAGTTGCCGCCGCCTCTTTTTCCTATACCCACGGGGGCCCTGGCCCCCCTACACCCCCCCGCTACGTCACGGGGGGTACAATAAATTTGGGTCGGCTTGAATTAAGCAGCAATATTGTCCACATGTATTTACCAATATATGTAATCTTCTACTATTATATATAATCGCCTACCTTGTTGACTGTTTAAGGTTTTCGGGAGTGGCTTATTTGTTTGGAGGGTTTTTTCTAGCTTTTAAAAAATTTCGCACGTTGATCAGGGCCTGGGGAGGAAATTAGGGTAAATTTTCGGTGATTGGTATTGCCTATATGGTGCCGTACTAAAAAGGGATACCAGCTCCGATGAAATGTACTAGGTCTGCAAAGGTAAAATACCAATCCGCAGCACCATTAAAAAAAAAAGAATGTTCTAGCTTAAAGTAGCAATTTGGTTGGACGGAAGAGAAACGGAGTTGAAAATGATTGACTATTGTTACAAATTAATTCAGTTTTTTACTGTGTTTTAAAGTTGAATGTTACATCAAACCGGTACTTATTTTCTGATAATCTGTTTTATTTACGGATGCCTTATCCTTGAGATAAATAATTTCGAAGAAATTTATTCTAGATTGAAATTTATGCATTCCATTATCGAAGACACACACAAAAAAAATGACGTTTTACCAAGAATATGAACTTGTATCTCAGTTGTTTGAAAGGAATGTCAAGCCAATCTGACTGTCAAGTTGATTTCAGAAATTCTGAGAAATTTCTATAAAGAAACAATACTGAATGGACAATGTCGTACAGCAACTTAGCTGTACTCAAGCTTCTGAACTATTTAAAAAACATGCATAAAAGTAAGTGTCCTTGAAAGGTAAACAAAAACAATGTAAGAATACTCAGATTGCAACAAATAACTTGAAAAAAAAACCGGAAACAAATTCTTCGATTCTAAGAATCATTATCTATTATTGATATAGGAGATAAAAGCCAAATACAATAACATGGAAAATAAAATATTTTTTCCTAGAACTGATTGTCGATAAGAAATTTGATTGTGTGTGTGCAACAAACAAATAATAGTAATAAAACCAAAATGAAATTCCTGGAACATTATCCCTGATGAACGAACCTTTATTAAAAATACTTCTCACTGATAACGAATTAAGTTTAGGAATCAAGATATTTAAAGATATGTTATGTTGTCAATTGAAATGAATTTTACAATTCACTACTGTTTTTTTTAAAACCAAACATAAATGGTGCACTTTCCTGAAATACAAATTAAATGATAAACCGATTCCGTTAAAACTATGCATTACTTATCCAGGATTATTACGAGGGCTGTTCAATAAGTAATAAGACTAAAATTATATAAAAAACTGAATACCTTAATAATATCAATATAAAAATTACACTACTAAATATAAAATAAAACGGTTTTTTGAATAAAAGTGTTAATTATAAAATTATTAGAAGTAGAGCAGAAACAGAATCTTAGTGTTTATTTCAGTAACAATATTTATCCAATGATCATTATACCTAAAATAAGAGGTCTGTTCAATACGTAATAAGACTAAAATCATAAAAAAAAAGCAGAATACCTTTAATCCTCATCATTTATATGGTTTTTTTTCAAAATAACTTCCGTGGTACGCAATGCATTTATCCCAAAGTTCTGTTCACTTCTTAAAAACATGTAAAAAACCATTTTGTGAAAGCTGTTTCAAAACCGCCTACGCAGCCTTTGCATTAATATTGCTTTCTTTGTTGTTTGCAAAATGTTTGCTTCGTAATGGTTTCTGTTGAGGAAACAGCCAGAAATCGTGCATGAAGTGAGATCAGGACCGTATGGAGGGTGTGGTAAAAATCTCATGTTGCCCTGCTGGGTGCACATACAGTATGCAATGAGCAATATGGGGAGCAATGGCATTGTCATCGTGCAATAGGTGCCAATACTCTGAAGAATGGACGCTCTTTTAACGTAAGTTGCACCATTGTTCACAGGACATTCCGTGTAGTACGAGTCGTTTACGGTAGTGCCGGGTTCGACAGCGTTGATACAAAAATTCTCATAATAAAAATCATGGTCATAAATTTACCAACTGATTCCACAGTTTTTGCTTTTTGAGAGTAGGTGAAGATGGATGTTTCCATTCACTGCTTTGTTGTTTTATGGTTGGATCATAGTAATACAACCAAGCTTCATCTGCTGTGATAAAGCGTTTTAAAATATTGTTGCCTTCTTGTTTCAGTCTTTTATCATATCGTATCATATGAAAGATCTCCGATGCTGATTTTCGCAGATTTTTGCTTCCGTTTCGACAACTAGGCGAGTATAGTAGGCGCCCACAAACATGCTTCAGTTCAATCCAGTGATACTCAAGAATACGAGTCTGTACATACCATCTACCGGTAGCTTTTGTTAATACAGACAACAAACTTTTCTTATGCCACAGAAATTAACATTCCGATGAGTGGTTCTGAGGCAGTAAAATTAGTCTTATTACTTATTGAACAGCATACGTACTTTTCATAATTTCATTTTACTTTACTGTCTGATTTATCATCCACGTGGGTTAGAAATAGGTTTAACTTTTCAACATCGCTCTGTTTTTTTCTATTATGTCGAAAATTTCTGCTGTACAGGGAAGGTGGATCCTTAAGGTATTGCTTAATCCTAAATCGCTGGCCTAATTCAGCGATAGCTTTATAAATCATAATAGGTCCCCATTTCAGTCCAAAGACTCTTCTTTTTGTATTTACATTTGTTTTGTCTCTTGAACTCCAATTTCTTTCTTTGGCATTGTAGGTTATACAACTTTTTCACTTGGTATCTTATTTTATTTTATTTTATTATACTATATATTAATATATCTGTGTCTTATCTCATTAAATATTTTCTTGATTAATAAGGCAAGATTACAGTAAAGCTTCTCGATCATATGAAATAGTATTTTTTAGTTAAATGCGGTGTCATTTTCTATTTAAAGAGGAAAACTAATATTGTATTTATTGATCTGAGCAAAAGCTATTTTTTTGGTGACTAAAATCGGTCGCCAAATTAACTATATGTAGCGCTATGTGTTCCGAGTGTAATGAAGCGAAGCCGAAGTAATGAAGAGCTGAATTCATTACGGCATCTAGAAAAGATCGCCAAAATCAAGGGGCCACCTATTCTACATTTTAGCCAGTTTGGATTATTTAATAAATTGTGTGATCTCCAGTATCTGTGCATATATTCCCTTTTTGCTTCTTTTTTTAAAGAAAATTTGGATAATTTTTGAATTTGTATGGGATTACCGAGAATATTTTTATATTTATGAAACATAAAAATTAAATATTCTTTTACTGTTTCGACTAATTTGATCGTTTGTATTTTTCAGCAATGGAATCCTCTTTTGATATATAAATAAACTAAGCGATCACACCTGTATGCAGACTGTTAAATATTCAAGATTGAAGAAAAAACCACTAAACAACTCAGAGGAATCCCTTATATTACAAATATTTACATATAAGAAAGACAATTAGACGCATTCTAATTGTATCAACTATATATCATCTACATCAGTGCTCCGCATCTTTTTATCGCTGCGGACCGGTCAACGTTTGATAATTTTACTGGTGGCTCAAGTTGAGGGTGGGACACACGTTGATTGTTTATATTTTAGATTGTTTTGATTTAACAATTTTTTAATTTAGTTACATTTAAATATGCCTTCAGAATAAAATATAGTTACACCAAAAATGAATAATAGTAAGATTTAACGTGGAATATGTGCGATTTCCGTGGAAAATTGCGCTAACTGAGAGAAATGCAACCACCTCTTAAATAAAATGGCAATAGCTTCTCTAATGCTCTATAGTGGGTTGCTTCCAAAATTTGGTCCTCGGACCGGTACCGGTCCGTGGACCGGGGGTTGCAGATCATTGATCTACTTGACTATAAGGAAACTACACAGGCAAGCGTTTAGTGTTCCTTCTAACTGTAGTGATAGTTTTTGCTACCAGAGGGCCAATCAAGCATGTTTGTAACAGCAGACAGTGACTTAACATTAAGATATTATAAATTAAAGGATAGCTCAACTCCAGGCCCATTCTGCCTTTAAGTGGGCCCGGTCATATTCCATATGAGAAATTCATTTTATTTATGAAACTTTATGGAAAATTCTTTTGTTAAAAATCAAAAGATGTCAATTTTGCTTTTTCTGTCAATGTCGTATGGGTGTGAATTGATACATTTTTTTCTGATTAGTGATAATAGACAACAGTGGAGTAGCGACCATTTTATGAGTGCAACTAATTTTAAATATCTTTCATATCTTGCAAGCAAAAAATATTCGAAGACGATTGGGAAGTTGACTATTTTGTAGTCAAAAACAAGCATGTTTCAGTAATTGTTTGATTTGTCACGAAAAAAAAATACCAATAAACAGGAAATTCAATGACACTTTTCCTCGAAGATATCTTTCAAGAGGTGATAAATAATCTTTCTTAAATAATCTGTACAACAGCAAAAAAGTGTTTTGTCTGTTGTATGTCACTGCGGTAACACAGACACCCTATGAAATTTGTTATATTATTGGTAATCATATGAAACCGTTTACTGATGCAGTAATTATGAAGGAGTGATTCTTAAATGCTTCTAATTTAGAAAAATTTAGTGACAAAAATAAAAAAAATATAAAAAATAATAATTAAGAAAAGCAAAATAGAAGTGTTTTAATATTTTGTCAATTTCCAATATTTTAAATTTACTATGTTATCTTGGTCATTATGCCTGCCCCTCCTCCCTCCCCCATTCTTTACTTGCGGCCCACGTGAAATAAAGGCTAATATATGTATAAGTGTCTCGGTGAAAAAAGGTTGAGTACCTCTGAGATATACTATTGTGAAACTATTACAAAGAATGGGATATTAAAGAAAACTATAATGTTAATGCAGGGGTGTCAAACTGTGACATAGCCATCCTGTGATGACTATGTCGTTCCGGATCCGCGTAAGCTAGAGGTGTGGGATTATCAAAATGATGAGACATAGTAGTTCTTAATACAACTTTTATTAAGAATAATTTATATTACTTCTAATTCTAATTTGGACAACTTTTATTTAAAGTGAGAGCTAACAATTCAATTAAACCTTGTATTTAAGTCAGATCACGCAATCAGATCCTTTATCTTAATTATAATAAATAAAACCGATTCATCTAACTACCTATACCAAATATTACCTTTTGCAGATTCTCATATGATTGGAGTAGATATTTTAATGTCAATTTTATATACGACGATTCCAACTTCTTTACAATGGACTTCTATTCCTTCCAAAAGCTATCGGACTGTGCTAACTCTGATCTGAAAAGATTCCACACCTCAGCTAACTCTCTAAACTTGCCGCGCTATATCTATCATCATCAAAGCTTCTATCCTTTTAAAGTATATCTCATTTACATAAAGAGCCTGTTTATCTTCTTGGTATTGGGTTGGAAAAGGTTTTTGCCATTAATCGTGGCCGTCAAAGAACATATAGGGAGTTATGTTAGCAGAAGGACGCGAGAGACGTCACAACCCCCTCCAATAGAAAAACGATTTACTTAAGGGTTCTCAATGCCCTTAATAAATTACGTGTCTAAATCTCTATTTCTAAATTCTTCTGCTTTCTGAGTTTTTATTTAAATTTTAATCTTAAATCCTCATTTTAACTTTTATACTTCCAATATTTATCTTGACTTTTTAATTTTTTCATTACTATCTTAGAATTAAATTTAATATTCAATTTAAATTTAAAACTCGTGACACAATTTACTCTAATAACTAGGCCAACATTAATATCACTGCTTCTAATTCATGCCCACTCTCACTTTTAGTAACATCCAATCACTTAAAATAATCCCATACCCAATTTTTCTTAAAAAAAAATTTTCTGGGTGAGCAGACCCAATCTTTGTATCTTTAACAACACTGCATAAGGAGTTGGGAATTTCCGCTCCCTTTCTTGTTGAAGTTATAATTTCATAATTTCATTACAATTTTCAGGGTCAGTCTCCCGAAAGTTTGAAAAACTTTTGAGTCATTGTTTCTATGTTTACATAATATCACTAATTTCACAATTATTCATTATATATTATTTGTATATCACAATAAATTTTCATCTCCATTCCCCACATCTGGTTCCAAAAAACTCCCAATGAGCCGCGCAGCGCCGTTATTATTATTGTTAAGTGCCCTGACTACGCCTACGTTTCCCCGAACCAGAGTTCATAATACGTAACAATACAACAACATATATATATATACACATATTATACAATTACAAACATTTTTCAATAAACTATTATAACAAATAACCAAAGGAATTTCGCATCTTCACGAAGTCATACATCGAAGCAAACAAATGTGCGATTACGTAAATGTTTCTCCAAAAAATTTTTAACAAAGTCAAAGTTCCAAAATTAAATAAACACTCATTGTAGTGTTTGACTTGGCTTATAACTTGCTAACCGCCCCGAGACTTTGCAATAATTCTTCCGACCACTTTGTTGAAGATCATAAAAATGAAAACAATACAACCTGATTTTTATATGTGTTCTCAACCATTACTTCCAAACGATGAGGTGCTCCCACTTTTCTTCCTCGGTTGCACTGGAATTTCTTTTGCTTGCTGTAGGTTTGTAATCTCCTTTGTCGTCCCTTCCCTTGACTTCCTGCTGTCTCCCCTCGGCTGGTCGGGGTTCTTCTTCGTTCTCCGGGTCGGGCCTTAGGCTTTCAGTAGTTCTTTCATATGGAACTCAGTTGATTCTTTCTGCTCTTTCTTCTATCTCTAGAAATAGTACTGGATGAAAAGTTCTATTATTGGCTCCCCTCTTCTCTGCCACTTTCTTTGTGGTCCACTTGCCCTGACACATTGCCGATCTTGCTAATACACCCTCCTATTATATATACATCCTTTTTGCTTTCTACCTTCTCATTCCCAAATGAATTAGGAAGCGATCTGACCAGTGATTTTGTTTCTATGGGTCCTCTCTTGGCTTTTTTTATATTGATTTTGATTGGCTACCAATCCCTTTTGCCTCTAACTTACGTTTCTCAACGCAGATTTTTTTCTTCCATGGTTGTGACTCATTTAATCTTTGATGTACTTTTCCGAAGTACGAGTTTCCCGGACTTGATCTTATACTATTTGGGATACCTGTTCTCATCTGACCTCGCTGTCACATTTCCTATGACGATATATTCTTATTTGATCTACGTTAACTGTTAATCTTTTTCTTGATTTCCATATTGCAATATTATTATAATTTTTAACTTCTAATACTTCCTATGTAAGGCCCTCACCCTTTTGTTTAAATTTAAATAACATACTGTAAGTTGTATTGCTTAAATCCCTTATTTCTAATAAGACCCAATCATTTTACCCTTTATTTTTATGTCTTTCTACGTCTATTATATAATATTTTTCCCACCTTTCCTGTTTACTCTTCGTACTTAGCTCCGCCTTAAAAGCCTTTTCAATACTTTGAATTTTGAATTTTTGAACTTTCCGATATCATAACCAGTTTTTGAAATGGTGTAATCAATTTTCGACCTAAAATAATTCACAGCAGGTGATTTTCCCCGTTGTTTCATTCACCGCCGTACGAATAGCGTAAGCAAACTCACGTAAGAATTGATCCCAAGTATCTTTTGTATTAACATAATTTGCAATCATTTGCACTATATTCGATTAACTTTTTTCATCCGATTTTGTGGTCGATATGCAACAGTTTCACATGCCTTATGCCAATCTTTCATTTTAATGTCTTTCGATATAAAGGGGAATTTATTAAAATTTTTATTGGAGCCCATAACGCATATAAATTTATCAAAAAAATGTCCGCTATTATAAGATGATTTTAAAGGTAAAAATTTCCATTTGTTGAAATGATCGGTTTTACAAAATATAGGTTACCCCCATTCTCGATATAGGATAGGGGCCAAAAAAACCAACGTCACTATCTCATTCGAAAAATTTCGATAAAATTGATTTAACCCGACCAGTGTTAACGCGTTTTATAGTTATTAATTTGGGCAATATGGTGTAGAGACATATTGATCAATGAATTTTCTTTGGGGGGAAAAAACCGTCCCGAATTTTATTTTTACGTTTTAAATTGCCAAATGTCCAGCAATTGGTTTGTCATGAAATTCTCTCATTATTTCTTTCCCCTTAAAAGTTTTGGGGAATGATACACCATTTAAACAATGACGTTGGTGTTTCCATAAAATAACAATCCTTCAATTAAACGGAAATCAAAATTTCACATATCGTTGATTAACGAGTTTTTTCCCGGGGTTTTTAAATATCTATAGATATGACCTAGGGGTCTTTTTTTCTGTTCTGTTATTAATTGCCCCCCGGAAAGTACAAACCTTTTTGATTATGGCACAATTAATTTTATCTCCAATTATATTTGCACATGTTTTTTGGGAAAAACATTAGTCACCATTTTTAAACCCTTTTTTCGACCCATTAACTTTAAATTCCCTTTTTTTACCTTATTATCTTCAACCAGCAAATTTTTTGAATTTTTTCAACGATTTCGATCAAAATCAAATACGACCCTTTGCCCCCTTTATAAAACGATACCAGAATACATGGGTATTAAAAAATCTGTCAGCACATGAAATGCCCAAACTTTTCGAATTGTCTGATGCAATATTACCCTACGACCCCCATTTTTTGGCATTTCGCACCCTGTGCTATTATTACCGGGGCTCGCGTTTTTTTTATTTGTTTTATAGAAAAATATTTTCATATATTTCTTCCGATATAAAATGATTTATCTGCCCGGTCCCAAGCGCTTTCAAAATGGGTTATTTAATAAAATAGAAGGGGGGAAGTTCTAGGGGTGATAAAAATTTCGGAGAAAGCCAATTGTTCTCTTGTCGACACCCCTTGAGGTTGATTTTTAACCTTTAAATATTTAACGTCCCCTTTGGCCTATCGCCCACAAACACTAAACCCCCTATTTCTACGGCCCCTTTCTATTTTAAATTAATATTTCGCTATTTCGAAATGAGTAACCCTGTTGTTGAATTTTTGATCATTATTCTGAAATCTATTCCTCTCGAACCCTCTATTACTTTGACGGTATTCTCGAAAAAAATCATTTCACTGTTATTTGGTTACGTCTTATTTCAAAATTTCCCCCAGTTTCATATTAGATCAAAAAGGGATCCTATGCGCATTTTGACCTCGTCTTCTATATTATCGTTCTGTAAACCCCTTTTTAAATTTGCGGAATATCTCTTCGAATTTAGCCAATACTTCCAAAAGTTGATCGTGTTTTTTGGATTTTTCACTTCCAATAATCTTGATCTGTGGTTCGAGTCGAACAAAATATGACCAAACCGCTTGGGACATTCCTAATTTAAACTTTTTCTATTTTTATTTTTTAAACAAAATCGATGGGTTCTGATTTTTCCCCTTTGGGGCGCGTAGAATTGGTTTCAATTTTTCTTTTTTGACCGGGAAAGCTTTGCAATTAGCCTTGAGCTGCGCGAAATCCGTGGCTGTATTTTGCACAACACCGAACCAAATATCGAATACCAACTTTTAGCCCCTTCCCGAGATGACTTTTTAAGTAAGCACATGACAGATTTCTTTGGGGTTTTGAATGTATGTTATTCTCAATTGTTTCAAAAACTCTGCAATATTTCGCCCCCGAAAAATACATTTGGGAGTACAGTACTTCCACCCACATTACCTAACCCAGAATTTTACACGTTCGGTTATTGTGACATAGCCATCCTTGGGTGACTATGTCGTTCCGGGGTCCCCAAGTGTTGAAGTGGGGATTATCAAAATGATGAGACATAGTAGTTCTAAAAAACTTTATTAAGAATAAATTATATTACTTTTTCCCCAATTTCCTTTTATTTAAAAATGAGAGTTACCCCAATTAAACCTTGTATTTAAGTCAGATCACGCAATAGATCCTTTATCAAATTTTTAATAAATAAAAACCATTCATCTAAACCATACCAAATAATTTTTTAAAAATTTTTCCCACAGTGATTAAGATATTTTAAGTCACTTTATATACGACGATTCCAACTTCTTTTTCAATGGACTTCTATTCCCCTTTCCCAAAATACGGACGTAACTCTGATCGAAAGATTCCACACTCAGCTAACCAAACTTGCCGGCATATCTTTATCAAAATTTTTATCCTTTTTTAAATATATTCATTTACATGTTACATTCGTTTATCTTCTTGGTATTGGGGTTGGAAAGGTTTTGCCATTAATCGTTTGGGGAAAGAACATAGGGGTTATGTTAGCAGAAGGACGGAGACGTCACAAAACTAGGCATGCGGCCCAACGAACATTTTGGGCCCCAATATATCCCCAAAAAATACAAAATAAAAAAAAATTTTAAAATTCTCCCAAAATTGAAAAAATAGTAGCAGGAAAAGAGATGTCAAGTGTCAGGATATAAACATTATTTTTTTTTTTGTTGTTGTTCAGATTGAAATATTAAGTAAAACTACGTGAATGCAAATGTAGTTTTAAGAACATTTATTATTCTTATACAAATTTAATCAATTTGATATAACTTGCATTTTGTATAAACATAAAAATGAGTTTATGTGATATCAAAACCTAAAAAGTTTTAAAATTTACGTCAAAATGTCATGAAACAACACTAATGTTCCTTCAACTTCTCTATTAGCTGCATCACCCAGGAAATTTGAGCATCATCTGATGAACTTCTTGTTCTTCCATGATAATAGCTAAAAACAATATTTTCTAATTGTTCAGTGATCTTACTTACATCTCTATCATATATTGCAGCAATTTTCCGTGGATATTTCCTACGTTTGACATGTGTCAGAAAAGCTTCCATTACATCTGGCTTCAGAATTCCTTTCGAGCGTTTGATGGCAGAACTCAAACCATTGGGAAATCTAGAACGCGGTCTTTTTGTCTTCAGTGTATTTGTAATATCAAATTTACAGTCGGATTTTTGGAGAGCATCAGATTTCACACCTATTAAGAAAAAAAAAATTAATGACAATTAAGTATTTGTTACTTATTGATTTCATTTTAAATACTTTCCATAGAAGGTTTTGTTACTAATAAATTATTTATCCAAAAATTATTTTTATAGCAAATCTTGCTGCACTCAACTATTGAAGGAATCTTTTACATGTTACATAATCATGTGACATGCGCGTGCCTACGATTTTCGTATCCAGGAAATTGATCGACTCTCAGAAAAATCAAATCACGGAAACATTTAGCATCTGACGAGAGCTTGAATTAAAATTATTTCAAGTGTCAAAATTTGGAAGCAAGACCTGACACTAGATGACACCACCACTGAAATGGCTCTCACACTTGGGAGAACATAACGTGTCTGTAAAGGTCAAAACTCAGCCTATTTGACAAAAAATCATTCGGAAATAAGTCAGGGGGATTTTAAATCTATATAAATGTAGGATATTCCGTTTGTAAAAGGTTAGATCATATCCCTTTGCCGAGGTCGGCAATTCTAATCAAAACAGTATTCCTCATCAACGCCATCTAGCGTCCCTTTTAAAACGCCGTCATCAACCTTTTTCGCCAGATGCCCACTAACACCCGTCGAGAAACGTCGTATTTCGCGCGTCAGCGCCGTTCGCTCGCGCCAGGAAGTAAGTCTTAGTAGCACCATAATGAGTTCTATCGTTCGTCCGCGCCAGGCGGTAAGTCTTAATAGCACCATAATGAGTTCTATTTAATCTCAATTGCCTCCCTTAAAGTAATGTGATCTAACTTTCCTATTCTTTTGAAATATGTTTATCCTTTATCCCCTATAATTCTTAATAAATTATTTAGTTTTCAACTAGTTTCTTTCTTTAACTATGTTATCAATTTTATTTCAAAATTAACTAATTCACCCTAAAAACCCCTAGACACCACGCCATAAAAACCCCGCCAACTGAAGGATCCAATCTTTTGGAAGATTTCGGTCGGATTCCCACATAAATAAGTAGATTAGTTCCTACCCAGAGGCAGCGCAAGACGTGTGAGCTGCATAGGGCCTCGCACCTCAAAGCCCAAACAAATCGAACGAAAAGTAAGGAAAATTACTCCACAGGGGGTTTTTATAATTAATAAATTAGAAAATTCTGAACTCTATCTGTTTTTCGCCATAAGATATTGAAAAATTGATATATCGACATTTTTCAAAAAGATATTCTATTTATCGTTGCATGTAAGCATATGAATAAATAATTCGTGAAAATATTGTTTTCCGTTTTCATTTATGAAAAATTTCTCAACTTTGTCGTTTGTGCCAATTCGTTCGTATTTAGACTGACATTAGCTCGAGTTAAGGTATCAACTACGTTCGGAACAGTGATTTTGCAAAAGCGCATAAATGGATAATTTTCATGATATTTAGTGTCACTTAGATTAGAATACATGTATAAAGTTGTTTTAAGGACATTATGACAAAAAAAATTATTTAAATACAATATTTTGGCAAAACATTAACTTAGAATAACCTTTTTTCCAAATGCTCTCCTTTTGTAAACAATGCTTCTATTGTATTAATATTTTGCCTGTGTATAGCTCAAACCTCTCTACAGAGGCTCAACAAAATTTTTTGAAATATATAACTTAGAAATGGGTTTATCCATATTTTACGACAACAGAGTGGAGGAATTTTAAGAAAAAAATGCCAATAATTATTTCAATGGGTGATAACTCTGAAAATAATGTGAATTTTTCAAAAATTCTAGTTGAGCCTCTGTAAAGAGGTCTGAGCTATATACAGGCAAAATATTATTATAATAGAAGCATTTTTCACAAAAGAGAACATTTTGAAAAAGATTATTCTAAGTTCATTTTTTGCCAAAATATTGTATTTAAATAATTTTTTTTGTCAAAATGTCCTTAAAACAATTTTATGCGTGCATTCTAACCTAAGTAATACTAAATATCATGAAAATTATCCATTTATGCGCTTTTTTAAAATCATGGTTCCGAACGTAGTCGGATACCTTAAGCTGCTATAGCGGGGAGTCCCCGGGGAGCTTAGCTCCGGACTTCCAATCATTAGAAAGCCAATTAAAGTATTGCATGCAGACGTAGTCTCGCTTCATGTTTCTATATCATATTATAAATTTTAAAAGTATTTGATGTGAGAATAAATAATAGTGGTACTGGGCATTTTTCATAATTTATCGATCATGTCAGACTTAGGCACTAAGAGAGATAGAGATAAAGAGAGAAAATTGGACTCCGATGCAGCAAAAAGAAAAAAAAAAGTGTTAAGAGTTGAATCCAAACAGGTTTTAAGTTCAGGTATGATGAAATTTCTAGGGTAGACTGAATCTGGTAGTACAGAATCAAATTAATCGGTTCCTTCGACTTCTCAACAACATTTATCCGTATCCGAGTCTCCGTTGAATTTGGAAGTTACTCCAGATGCACCGACTATTGATACTGAACGACGAAAATAGGAAATAGAAATAGGATCAAAAGCTTGCCAATCATAATCTGATGCTGAGATTTCTGTGTTCACGTTGAGTAACATAAATCACAATTAAGAAGGGATTGAGATAAGTTCTTCGCCTGTGAACAGAGATACCAGTGACGTAGTGAAACAAGCATTTTCCAATTTTGACCGGGATTGTATACTTTCCTATTACAAATGCTCACCGGTCATGATGCAGTTCAAAGAAAATAATGTTTAATTATGAAGGCGGGTCAACCTATACAGTCTGTCAAAGCCGTGTGAAACAGACTTTTTAAATATTATGATTGATTCTGTGATAAGCAATATAGATTCAAGATTTATGTCTTTAAATCAACATTTTGAAAATTTTGGTTTTCTCAATGACTTAAACAAGCTAAAAAATATTTCAAAAGAGTAAATACTGAAAAACTGCCCAGATTTACACAGTCCTGCAAGTAGGTGAGAATATGAAGTTATATGAAGGATTACAAAATATGATCCCAAATTTACCCAACACCATAACATACGTGAAACATCTGCTCCAGTACGTCATAGAGAACGATTTCAAAGAAAATTTCCCAAATATTTATATCATCTTTTGAATTTCATTAACAATACCTGTAATTACCACTTCTGCTGAAAGGAGTTTTTCAAAATCAAAATTGATAAAAAAATTATGTAAGAATACAATGAATCAGGAAAGACTTTCAGTTTTGGTGGTTTTATCTTTTGAAGCAGTATAACATCTATAAGATAAATTACAGAAACAATCATCAAGGATTTCAGCAAAACTAAAAGTAGAAAATTTCTATTTCTTTTTGTCATTATTGTTTAATGTGCTAAGAAATATGAGTGAAAAGTTTGATTTTTCTTTATGAATAAAAAAATTGGTTTTCTATTTTATAAACCCTCTTCTTGTGCCATCAGAGGGCCTCGCGAAATGTATCTAGCCCACTTTAAGTTTAGGTTTAAGTTTTTTTTTACGCCACTGTTCATACCTCTGGAAAATGGAGCTTGAAAATGGACTATTCTGAGGAACTATAAATATTAAAAACTATAGGTATTGAAACTGCACAAAAGCTGTTAAACATTACATAAATTGTGATGATGGTGAGACTAATCCCCATCTGATCTAGTGAAACTAGACCAGATCCATGAGCCCATAAATCTGCACAAAGTCTAAGAACAGTAGGGAAGTAACAGCCTCTTCACAGGAAAACCCCAGACATTGCAGAATGTGCTGGGGAGAAAAAGGACCGATGTCATATTTGAGGCAAATTGAGAATCTTCCCTTGTCACCTTCAAAATTTAATCACCTCAAGTGACCAGCCGAAAATCACAAGAATGCCGTCTGATAAGATCTGAAACCCTAGAAAGATATAGCAGATCCAAGGTGTCTTTGAAAGTACCATGGGTGTACAGGAAGGACAACCCAGGTTCGACATATTAGTTCTTTAGCCCTGGAGTAGATCTCGGTCGACGTAAGGACCATGTGGTCTTCCGGATCCATAGGATCACTGGCAGCTTCCTTCGCAGGGTCATCGGCTACTTCGGTCCCAGGCAGATCTACATGAGAAGGGACCCATTGTAGATGAATAGGGTGCCGATCGATAGATGGACAGTTCGATAAATGTTGGATGGAGGATCGGCTGTCTGTCAGGATCCTTGACATAAATTGTTGTTAAATTATCAAGCTACATATACTTTACATATGTTTTCTTTTATGGGTCTCAAATGGGGCCCCTACTTTTCCGTAAGGGCCCAGGACCTCAATAATTCTTAAGACGTCTCCAGGCACATCGTTATTTTCCTCATTTCTCTTCACATTTCACTTATGGTCGAAAAAACTTTTTATAATTCTTAAGCTTAGGCCCATACAAAGCGGTTGTAAGTACTGCTGAACTCGATGATCACAAAAGTTTCTTTTATAATAATAATAATAATAAGTAATCCAAACTGAATCATTTCACTTTTCAAGAAACTGTTATTCGTGTGTGTAAAAGGGAAAGAAAAAAATTATTAAATGTTATTGTCCGAACAAAATAATCTGAATTTGATAGAATAAAAAATAAAATTTGCGACCTTTCCATTTCTGGGAAGGATTCACAATCAATTGCTTATCAAGTTTACTTATCAAAAGAGCCAAGGAAAACTAGCCGTATTAGCAGGGTTCGAATGTTCTTGAACTTTGGATTTATTTAAATAGTGAACTGGGGTTGTTTTTCAGTAGTGAAATGGATCTACGATCGTTTTATGATGTACATTCTGAAAGCTTATCAGGTAATGGAATTAAATTTCCTATATCATAAAAAAAAACTTACACTGACAACACGCAGGTTTAGGATATGAAGAAGAAAAGAATAAAAACCAAGAAATAATTACTCAAAGTATGGTCTGTAAAAACTATTCGACTTTTTTCCAAAGAATACTTGAAAATATGAAAAACCAAAAACAAGTAATGATTGTTGAAGGTGTGCTCTCTTTTATACTAAAACAAACTAACTAAAAACAAATTCTGAACTATTTATGTACATTTTTTTTTAATTTTAAGGATCACATGAGAGACAGAAGCATGTTCGTTGATGAATGGTAACTCTTATTAAACATATTTGAAATAGCTCATTTTATTTTTCGGTTATTACTTAAAGAAAGAAGATTTCACACACACACACAAGTATAACAATATATGAATAACAACCCATCTGCAGCAAATATTGAAGATACCAATTTAAATATAAATGTAAAAGGAAACCTTTTTTTTTTGTACAAAAATTACACAAGTTGTGTCAGAGCTCATGGAGGATGGTTCAACTTACTTAACATTTACATTAAAATTTACCTTAAGATTTATTATGTCTTCTGACTTAAGTACCCTCTTCAAGAGAAAAATTTCTCAAAGCTAAATTCCAGTCATTCTTATAATCTCATTTTTGGCCCTCCTTAAAACGTGAATATCTTCTAAAAAAAGAGTGAAAAAACAACAAAAAGTTTTATTCCGTTTTAATAACACACTTGTGAGAAAAGTCATTTTCATCTATCACTTAAAATTCGGGAACGTGATACATTTTCAATCTTGCTGTCACATCTTTGGAGCAAAAAAAATCCCCAAATTTATATCAAACAGGGAAAAACAATTCTCTAATATGTGAAATATTTAAGAATGTTTTAGTTATTCTGCATTAATTAAGCTACTTTTAACGATTTTATAGTAGTTAAGAAATTCTTAAAGATTTGTCGTAATAAAAAATCCCTTATAATTTTGTTATATGGGAAATACATGTGCATTACACATGAATAAATTGCAAACTCTTCGATAATTATTTTGCAAATATGTGTTCTCATCTCTTCAGAAAAATTCACAATAATCATTGGAATTTAAAATTAAGAATCCGCGAGAAAGTACCCATTTCCTCAGACTGATTTCTATTAAAAAGAACATTTATATGAATAACACTTTTAAAGTCGTTTATTACAAAGAAAATTGGTATAAAATGCATTTACTGGTCTCAAATCATTGTGAGATCCTTAGATTTTATCCAATTAAGACTTTCGGTAGTAAAATCTCTGTCTTTAATTATTTCTTTTTTCAAATTCAGAGCTTCATTTAAAAAATTTTTTATTGTGAAATATCAGCTTTTGTGTCATTAAATATTATTTTATCATTTAAAAATAATCTATATAAATAAAAGTGAATGTTTGTGTGTGCCTGTATGTCTCTTATGCCTTCCTAAGCCGTTCATCCGATTGTGATGAAACTTTGGGGAATGGGTGGACGCATACCCACGAAAGTTTCTGAGTTAGTAAAATTGACTACTAAGCTGCGTTGCGGGGCTTAAGGGGCGTTAGAGATATATATTCCCGTTTTTGAACTATTAGACCTTCAAACTTGAAAGTCGGTGGGCATATTCCTTTCGAGGATTAGAGGTCCCCTACAAAAGGGGGTCGCAAAAAATAAATCCTAAGAGGCGTTGCGGGGTGCTTAAGCGGTGTTATAGATAAATATTCCTGTTTTTAAACTACTGGACATACAGTAATGAAATTTGGTATGTATGTCTCTGTTGTTGAATTAAACGGGTTTGATGAACGGATCATACAGAAATCAACTCTCAAAGGTGGTTACTGGAGCTTTTAAATAAAAAAAATTCCGTTTATGATGTATTAGATTTAGGCTTGAAATTTGGCAAGAATGTTTATTTTATTGAGTAGAGATCCACTAAAATGGGCTGTGTGGAAATTGGGGGGGATTATAAGATAGTATAAAAGGTAATTCTACTTCAATTTTAAAAGTTATTATTTGGAAGTTCTGTTCTTTTTATATCAAGAATTATATAAGAATATTTTTCAATACAATCGAATTCTTAATGTTAAGATGTTAATAATTTTTTCATATATAAACTGTATATAGTCATATAACATCACGAAATACTCATCGAAGCGGGCGGGTAATGCTAGTTTAATAATATCTTTCAATCCAACTGGTAATATCTATGTTTTGATTTGAATGCTGGCTTTACAATACTTTTAATTTAGGAAAAATTTTAAATATATTTTTCTTTCCTTTTTTATCCCATCTTAAATTAAATATTTAATAAACCAATCACCTGAATATACTACTTAAATTAAATACTGAAAAATAATAGTAAACTACCTGTTATAGTTATCTCATAGTGCTTCTTAATACCCTTTTCTACTTCTTCCTCATTGAATTCTGTTTTTATTTTCTTTTTCAAAAAGCCACTGAGCATTGCATCAGGAGTTTGAAATTCTGTATTTTCCAGCGGTGATTCATTCGGCTTACGTTTCACAGTAACAGGAAAATTCTTTGCCGTAACGCAAGGTTCACTCTTCGGATTTGGAGAAGCAAATTCATCCGTTGTCTTTAGAGAAATTTTGTTTTGAACCGTTTATTTGTAGGTCCGTCTTTTCGTTTGTCACTATACGTTGATCGTTATGTATAAGGTTTCTATTATTCTGAACAGAAGAAATTCTCTTCGAACTTTGAGTTCTCAATTCGGCTTGGCTAGCATTCTTATTGTGCGTAAAATATATTTCGTTGATTATGTTGTCGATTAAATACGTTTCACATTTCTCTGGTTCTGCATCGAAAGATTTTTGTCTTATGGTTTGAGGTTGCACTCTTTTTGTAGCAATTTCACTTCTGTTGTTCTTAATACCTGAGGAACATTTTAGTCTGTTTTTTTCTTCAATTTGACTAAAAGATTTTGAATTATTATTATTACAAGTACCAGAAACATTGATATTATTTTGATGTGAAGGATTTCTATCAACTTTAGAGGGAACAGGTCCGTATTCAGCTATCTTCGTCAAATGTTTGTTTTTGTATTGACACTGATCTCCAGTTCTTGAAACGCAATTTTTTAGCATTTTCAAAGAATTGATTGGGTTGTTATCTTCAGAACGATATTCCTTTCTTGTTGCATCTGCGTCTTCGAGATTGGTATTTACTTTCTCAATCTGTATTTTTCGTATTTCTTCTAAGGCAGGCATATATTGAAGCTTGATATTCGAAATTTTAACCAAATGTAAATACTTTATTTTGGCAGTGATTATGTTAAGCCACTTCATGAATTTTTTTTCCTCTGCAGATCTTTTTTCGGCATATTTTTCATTGAATCGCCCCATATGTTCTAGAACTTTGAGCAATTCATTGATACCTTCAGGATAGCGTAAAGCCGCTTTGTAAGTTTTCTCTATGATATCATCATCTAAAATGAATTTCCTCAAATGAATAATATCTTTTTTTAAAGATGGAGGAATTAATTTGATGAAATTAAAAGAAGATGAAAATTCCGATTCTCGCTCAGAAATTCTGAATTCTGTCACATTTTTCTGAAGAGGAACTTTTTTATTTTGATCTGTTCCGGGATTTCGGAATGCTTCAGTGAAAGAATATGCCGAGCTATTTTTTCCGGGAAACGTGCATATTTGCGTGGGCTTCCTGATATTCGAGCTACTGGCACCAGACGAATCTTGTGTTCCAACTGAAATTAAAAAAAATATATACATATTACTAAGATATTTTTGGGCTAAGAAAAGTATTGCCCATTTTCATTACTTTGGTTAAAATTTAATATCAGAATTCTCAATCAAACTAATTATTAATGCACATAATTGCATAAATGCCCTTGGAAAACCTAAACTTTTATTTTATTAAAAAGTTCTAAAAAATAATGAAAACGAAGCTTAATTTATTTTATATGTTCTTATCATTTTACACACATTACAGGTATTTCAATGTTTTAATTGAAAAAAACATTGTTAGAAAAAAGGAGGAAGAACTATTATAGTTATTAATGATAGGGAAGGGGATCCAACTTCGAAGTTCCCATGCCATATGACCAGTAGCGCACACAGGAATTTTTCAAGGAGGAGGGTCCGGGATTTGAAGTTCACTATTCTTGTATCATGCTATTTTTGATTTTGTCGATTTTCAGGAACAAAACACAGTAAAAAACTAATTATTGAATAAATAATTAGCATTAATTAATAAAATTAATCATTAATAACAAATATTTAATTAAATTTTACGTATTATATACTTAGAATTATAACCAATCGGAAAAAAATCAAGGGCTTTGGGGGTCCGGACCCCCAGGATCCCTGTGTGTGCCACTGCATATGACATATATCTCCTCATACTTTAGATTTTCAAAATAGCAATTTGATCATATGAATCTTAGAATTTAATATTAATATTGAAGCCTTTTGTCAGAAATTATTATGATAAACAGGTAACATAAAAAAAAAATTTAAGTCCAATTCCTACTTAGAACAACAAAGAAAAATTTTATGTTAGCTACTTTTTATTAAATGGTTACAATTAATATAAATATGTATATACATAGGACAGAATCACAACATTAAGTGGTAATTAATTATAATTAATTATCATCAAAGTATCGTATTGTCATCCAAAACAATCATGTATATAAAATTTCAGTTCAACTGAATGCTTTAAAACGTGAGAAAAAACCTTTTCAAGTTTTGACACAAGTCGCCAGAAATGATGCCAACGTGACTGTATTTGTAATTCTTTAAATAATTATTTTTAATCAATTAATTTTTATTAATTATAATTAAATTATTGTATCGTCATCCAAAATAATCATGTATATAAAATTTCGGCTCAATTGAGCACTTTAAAATGTATTTTATTAACGATTGAAAATTCCACCAACATAAATAAATAAATAGAGAGTGTAAGCTAATAGTAGGAATTCAAAAAGTAGTGGATCAAAGTTTCACTCAATCTTGCTCAGCAATCAAAGAGCAACCGAAGGTATTGGCTATGATGTGTGAGCTCGTTCTCCGATTGATTGAGTAAATATTTTGCTCCCCAGAGAGATAATCCTCTCCATAGACACACACACGTTTGAGTTAGAGTTAACTCCACTTTCACAATGATCTTGATCAGTGAATATTTGTAAGCCTCGCTCTCTGATTGGAGGACAGGTTTGATGTATAGAACTTGGGGACTTCTCTCGCAAGCCCCGGGCGCAAAATACTAAAATTATTCAAAAGCAGACTAAATTTAATAACTTAATCATATTGTTGTTAACATTTTTGTTGAAAGGTAAGGTAGGTTGGAGAAAGACATTAAATATTATTGCGTGTTCAGAATGTTTTTGCTTTTAGTTAAAACAATGTTCAACATCTGATAAAATAGTAAATGAACTTTTATGTTGCTTGCTACTAGATAAAATATATGAGATATATTTTTACACGATGTTCTACAGAAAAGGTAAACAATATGGAATGATAATAAGTGTTGCCAAACGACAACAAAGAAATTAAGAGTTAAATTAGTTCTCTTCAGTTCATGCACCCACACATTCATTCATTATTGACTACTCTAGGAATTTTCCGCATATCGTTTTTTGTCCGTTTTTCGCGAAATCAAAAAATTCTCATCATTGGTGATTGAGTTACTGCTTGATTTTTTTAAAAAGAAGCCCATACATTTATTCAAAACTTACTTATCGCATAGTTAAATTGAACTCTGTAGTAAAATTTACAAGGTGTTAACATAAGTGATAGATAAATCTAAAAATTAAATAAAGCTTATGCATGCCATTACGTCATATACCTCATCATCAAAGCTATTAATTTGAACTATTACATAATTGTAGTTGCATATGATACAGAATTTTTTTTTACAAGTCATAATGTCCATTAATATTATCTGAAAGTAAATCTTAAAACTAATTTAAATTTTTGAATTAAATCAAATAAAAAGAGGAAAAATTATGTGAAGATTTCTACACTTTCTTGAAAGGATAGGCGCAACGAAACGAAGAATAAGTGTGTCAACGTAAGTCTTAACACTAGATTTCCCAAGGAAGTTATTTTGTCTGCTTTTTAATTTCAATTAGAAGAACAATTACATATATAATGCACAACTTCTTTGAATTTTTTTGAATATACATTTTTTTCCAAGAGAAGTAAATTTTTTTTATTATTAATATTTACTAATAACTTGTTATGTGACTGTAAATAATATAAAAAATATTGAAAGTTAATTTTAAACTAATTTCTTTACACATTAATTATTCTTTCACAATGCAGTCATTTTGACATGATTTTGGGCAATATAGGTATATACTAAGTTTCAGTCTTTCTCTAGTGTTAAATTATCCTAGACATATGCCGTCTCCCATCCGGTATAGTGATTAGCGACGCTGACTGTTGTGCCGTAGGGCCTGGGGTTGAATCTCGGAGAAGACATGGATGTTTGTAAATGTTAGTGTCTTTGCGGCATGGGGGTACTCTAAATAGCCGTCGAGCCGCAAATCATCTCGTAAGGTTAGGGGAAGGAAGGTGGGAGACTCCTGACCCTCCCCCAGGGTGTTCTCCTTCAAAATTGGGGTGGAACTGAGATAAATCGTACTGCCACCTGTATGGTGCTCAAGGCTACGGCCAACGACAGGTGTACATCTAACCCCTTGCCCTGATGAATTTCATGGGCTTGAATCTGACGCAGTCGAGATCAGGTGGCCTAAGAAACAACAACAGACATATGCCACGTGAAATATATTAGCAATTTTTGAAATATTCTAGAGCAGGGGTGGCAAAGAGCGACCCACTGAGACAGTGAGAAAACCAACTGTACTGAAAATGTTTTCTATATTTTGACCTATGTTTGTGAACAAAGTTTTCCTTGTATGAAGAGCCCATGTAGAAACAAGTTGGCTGACATTAATTTGAGGGATGCTATGAGAATTTTACAACAAGCATTTTCACTTTTGATTTAAAAAAAAAATGTAGAAAAGTGTGATAAAATACATTTGTGTCATTAAACAAATGTTAAAATTAATTGTGCTTGCAGCTATAGATATACTGAAATTACCAAAATAAATAAGTTGAATAAAACTGTCACGATGCTATTTATTTTATATTTGTTGATTTTTCACAATTCCTTCTATTAGCTCACACTCTCTATATATTTATTTATCTTGGTGAAATTTTCAATCTATAATAAAATACATTTTAAAGCTCTCAATTGAGCTGAAATTTTGTATACATGAGATTATTTTGGATGACAATACAGTAATTTAATTATAATTAATAAAAATTAATTGATTAAAACTAATTATTCAAAGAATTATAAATACAGCCACGTTGGCATCATTTTGGAGACTTAGCGACCCTTTTGGCGACTTGTGTCAAAACTTGAAAAGGCTTTTTTCTCACATTTTAAAGCGCTCATTTGAGCTGAAATTTTCTGTACACTATTGTTTTGGGTAAAAATACGATAATTTAATTATAATTAAATAAAATTAATTGACTGAAACTAATTATTTAAAGAATTACTGATACAGTCATGTTGGTTTCATTTTAACCGGTTTACCGGTTTCTGACGCCATCTTAGATTCGTCTCTATTGTTGTAACAATGTAACTTTTAAAACAAATACACAAAAGTTGGCATCGAAAACCTTTTTTTAAACCAAAGTAGCCAAACAGGGTTTGCATTGTTACAACAATGCAGACAAATCATGCTCTTTTTTCAATTCCTACTATTAGTTCACTCTCTCCCTATATATATATGTATATATTTGTATCTTATTCTAATTTTCAATCATTAATAAAATACTTTCTATTCATCCACTCGAAGTAGGAATTGACTTAATTTTTTTTTATATTACTTGTTATGGTACAATTTACAACCTTTCTGAGTTACAAATTTAACTTATTAATACTATCATTTTAAAATGGTGTGGCATTCCGATATTCTCCGCGCTTCCCTGTCTTCCTTCCCCTCCCCTCTTCTAGAGTCACTTTTATTATTTTTTAAAAACATAGCTTGAGAGTGCTCAAAACTAATTTTGAGTTGGTTACTAGAAGTTTTAGGAATTGATTTATACAGAAGTACCTAATCCATTCTTTGGTTTTTCCTATAATTTAGATGTGTTGATTATTTGACAGTTAGTTATTAAATAATGTTTAAATATAGCCTTTATATTAATTAGTGAATTACTAAATTACGGAGGGTATCAAAAATAGAACAGGAACAACCTACATGCCACAAGATTAAATACTGTGTTTAATTTTATTAGAAAATAAAAGGAAAAATAGTTTATTTCATTAATTATTATTTTAATTAATGATCTACTCCTAAAATTATAATACTTTCTATCTAATTTTAAAAAGTTTTAATTTTTAAAAGTTTCTTTACTTTATCTAAGATTTTGTAAGAGTACATTTACACACATAAATGCAGAATAATTTAGTTACATACAGAGAAAATATACTTTATTTTATACATATATTCCCTTTACTATGCATTTATTTCAAAATAATAATAATAAACCTGGAATATGATCCCCTTGTTATTTATCAGCTTTTAATGTCATCGATAATTTCAATTCGATTTCAACGAAATCTTAACGAAAATAAATATAGGTAGGGCAGCAATATCTAATCTTTTTAAGTAAGTCACTCCAAGTTACTTGTAATTTTCAATAATCTAACAAGACTGTACTCAAGGAACTTCAGTTAGATGTATATTATTAAAACACACACACACACACACACACACCCTACTTCTTTCGCCCATCTGGTATAGTGGTTAGCGACGCTGACTGCTGTGCCGTAGGACCTGGGTTCGAATCCCGGAGAAGACATAGATGGGGGTTCTATAAACAGCTATTGGGGTACTATAAATAGCCGTCTAGCAGCAAGTCCTCTCGTGAGGTTGGCGGATTTGGTATAGAGGTAGGAGGCCCCTTACCCTCCCCCAGGGTGTTCTCCTTCAAAATCTGGGTGGAACCGAGCTAAATCGTACTGTCATCTGTATGGTGCTCAAGGCTAGGGCCAACGACAGGCGTACATCTAGCCCCTTGCCATGATAAATTTCGTGGGCTTCGATCTAACTACGTCAGACAGGTGGTATTAAAAACAACAGCAACAAATTACTTCTAGTTTAAAAACTCTGTGATTGTAAGCACTCGTACACTTCTTTCTCATTAGATGTTTCAGCAAGAGTATGAATCGAACTCCTTTAGCACAGCATGTAACTCCAACTAACGTATGTCAGTTTTTTGTGTTTAATGGACTAATATTTTTGGGATTGACACAGATTGATCACACTAACAATTAAGTCGCACAGAGTAGATATAGACCTTTAATTTAATACTAAATTTAGCCGCTACTTCCTGCTATTCCCAAAGTTATGATTTTTTTTTCAGCGTTGGCCGATGGTATTACTCAGCGGGCCTTATTCAATGTATGGAAGGAATAGCAAGATACTAGAGCAAAACTAATGTTGTTTTGAGCTTAGTTAGGACTACAACGGACTTTGATAAATATGAGGACCAGCAGCAATTAAAATTTAGATAAATTGTTAAAAATTTCTGCTCGTTTGTAGGGGGAAAATGGATGAGGTGCCATAGAAATGAAAAGTTCTCCAAGAGTCGAATGATGCTTGGTTGTCGTGGGAGTAAGATTTATATTACATTTTATTATTTTTAAGGAAAATATGTAGCTAATATTTTAGTGTGGTGTTTTATGTTTATTTAAGCTTATAATAATTATTTTTTCAGAATTATAAACTTTAAAATAGTTTTTCTCAGTTTGTTTTTTCGCATTCAAAATACTACTTCTTCCATAATTATTTACCAATCACTTCCATTTTTTCCCTGTGTCTTATATGTAATGCATGTAACAAAATTAGGGATCCATTTTTCTGTAAATGATATACTTCTTTTTAAAAAATTAAAATATTGGAAACATTAGGCTTTTGGTTGAATTTTAGCATATATATATCAACATTTTATTATTTTTTTTTTCTCCAAAACTAATTAAGTTATTGTAAAATCGACCCCTAAAGGTGTTTCAAACATCCTCAGAAATATTACAACAATTTCATGTCAAAAAATTAATTAAAACAAAAAGAGTAAAATTTTAAAAATTTCCAAATTTTTTAAAAGAAATTAAATTTGTAAAATAGTGTGAATAATATGTGCAAAATTTTATCTCGTATCCTTTCCTTAAATAAACATTATATTAAATGCTAAAATGTAATTTTTAAGTACGTTATAATAATATGTTTGATTGTATTTGTTTAATCTTTAACAATTATTAAATTTAATTTTTTTTAACTTGCCACACTATTTATTGTATACATTCTCCCATGTGTAATTTACTGCTACTGTTAATATCCTTAGATCCTTGCTTAAAAACTAGTTCCATTTAACAATCATTTATTCTTGATCAAATTCAAACTATACATAAATTACTTAACCCGCGGTCACTCGCGCCTGTTTTTGCTACCTTCGTTACTCGCGGGTGTAGAGAACACCCCAAACTTTTAACACGTGTATTTAATTATGAAAATAAAAATTAAGTCATTATGATACATATTTATAAAGTACAAGATGTTTTTTGTATTATACAAATAAAATTATTAAATTTATTGCATACAAATGAGACTAACATTAATTTAAATTAAACATACAAAATTTTCATTTTAAAACACATAATTTTATATTTTTTCATAAACCAGTAAAACGTGTATAACAGTAATAAATATACTTTATAATTAATGAGATAATAATAGTAGAAAGTAGAAAAACAATATTTTAATCATTTTCCAAACATTCAGAGCAGACTGTACACAAATGCTCAATTTCTCGCTAGAGTTCTCAGCCCCCAGATAAACTTTTGAAGGTCATTACATTCCAATCGTTCGAGAAAGAGGGATTGAATCAGGCCTGAAGGTTCAGTGACCTAAAATGTGCAGCTACAGAAAAAATCGTGGTTCTGCACATTCTTTTTAGAATCCTGTGAGGATTTTGTTGCTGGGTGTACAGAACACCCCGCGCGAGTGATTGGGGTTAAGACCCTATAACTTTATTTGTTGTAAAAAAAGAAAAGAAATCAATTTACATTAATTACTATGATTTGTGATCATTAGATATAATTATAAAGACTTTAAAGCCATAAAATAATTTCCGTGCGCCAGATTGGGAAAACTGCCCACTGTGCGACGTTAATATTCACTCAATCACTCATCGAGAGTATGAGCAGGCCTTATTTTAAGGATTAAACTTTATTTAATTTTTTTTTTTTGACTGTAGGAAACCAGGAAATGTTAATTTTTTAATGATTTGAACGTGAATAGAGTTAAATGTGTTCATCCTCAAACTTGAACTAAATAAAAAAAAATCGTCACTTGACTTTCCTTTTTCTGATTTTTATTGATCAGGACATTTCGGAATAAATATGGTTTCTCTACTTGGGACCAGGGTACAGAACTCAAACTCAGTGGCGTAACAGCCCATGAGGCCAGAGCCTATTGTGCCCCTCCCCCATACGAGACCCGAAGTGTTTAAGTCCCCAAGCAACCTTGGTACTCATTTATCGATCCACTGCAGTAAGAATGAAAAAGCTGAGTCGATCTTGCCCAGCCCGGGAATAGAACCCGGACCTGTGGAAACGCGATACGCTACTACTCGACCACTGAGCCTTACGGTGCAATACTAATTCTGTTTTTAATAAAGTGTGCTAAGTGTGTGTTGTGTCATGTGTGTGTGTTTGTGCGTGCGTGCGTGTGTGTGTGTGTGTGGAAATAAAAAAAAATAATTAATATCTTTAATACTTTTCTTGAAAATTTTCAAAGCAGTAAAATTTTCGCGAAACCAAATTAATCAGTTAGTTTTATCGTAACCTGTATTGAACAGAACGAATAAATGTCTATATTTTATTAAAGAAATTATAAGAACTACGTTTCAACTTAATATGAAATAAAGGATAGAGAAATAAAAAATAATTCTGTTAAAAAAAACTGTTGCCGTTAATTGTTAGAATATAGTTTCAAATTTTTTTATAGAAAAAGATAATTATTTTTATCACTTAGCCTTTAACTTATTTTAATCAAGAAAGGTTGAGTTACTAAACCTTTATTCTTTAAATTAATTTCGTTAATTCTCTAAATGGGTTACGCCTATTCTGATTTGAGTTAGATGTCAAATATTTTATCTAGCCTTTTCATATCGATTGATTTAAAAATCTGTATTGTCTCTTAGATAAGAAATAGCATTTTCATTAATATTACCTAATTGGATTTAAACAAAAGAACAATGATTCTTATCGCTTGTGATATTAAATAAAGCCTTTAAAAAACGTGAGTTTTATTTATTTTTTTTTATTACTGAATTTTGAAAAGTAACATAAATAACAGGATGCACTCATTTTAAAGAAATTAAAATTCGTTAAAAATACACTCTATAACAAAAAACCGACGCATCAAGAACGAGTTTTCCGATAGAGACAAAAATTGGTGTGTAGACAGATTACGTACGGAATAAAAAATGATTAAAATTTCAGAAAAATTTAATGATTATTTTCAGATTTGCATAGTTACAAAGTAACGAGCTCAATAAGAAGTTGACCCACCTCTATCCTGGAAACAAGCTGCCACACGATGTGACATAGATTGATAAAGCATCCTGATGGTCTTGTGACGTCTCTCGCGTCCTTCTGCTAACATAACTCCTATGTTCTTTGACGGCCACGATTAATGGCAAAACCTTTCCAACCCAATACCAAGAAGAGAAACGGATCAAATATGTAAATGAGATATACTTTAAAAGGATAGAAGCTTTGATGATAAGATATAGCGCGGCAAGCTTAGAGATAGTTGAGTGTGGAATCATTCTGATCAATAGCGCGGCAAGCTTAGAGATAGTTGAGTGTGGAATCATTCTGATCAATAGCGCGGCAAGCTTAGAGATAGTTTAGTGTGGAATCATTCTGATCAATAGCGCGGCAAGTTTAGAGATAGCTAGTGTGGAATCTTGCAGATCAAGAGTTAGCAGTCCGATAGTTTTGGAAAGAATAGAAGTCCTATATAAAGAGTTGGAATCGTCTTATATAAAATTTATAGATATCTCTCTTTGGTAAAGGAAGGGTCCAAAAAGGAAATTTTTGGTATAGGTAGTTAGATGAATGGAAATTATAATTAAGAAAAAAGGATCTGAGCGTGATCTGCTTAAATCAAGGTTTTAATTGGGTTTTAAACCTCATTTTAAAATAAAATTTAAAATTAAATTAAATAATAAAGTTATTCTTAAAAAAAAGTTGTATTAAAAAACTAATTCTCATCATTTTGTTCCACACCCTCAACACCAACGGAACGCATAGTCATGACAGGATGGCTATGTCCAATCAACTGTATAATTCGGGGTTTAAATGTGGTGGAAGTACTTTCTACCTGAAATGTACTTTTTGGGGCAGAAAATTGCAGGTTTATCAGTCTATTGAGAATAACATACAGTTACTTGAAATCCCAAGTAATCTGTCTGTCTTTTTTAAAAAATCATCTCAGGGGGAAAGGGCCAAGTTTTGGGATTCGTTTTGGTTCGTTGTTAGTGCAAAAATACAGCCACGGATTTCGCGCAGCTCAAGGCTAATTAGCAAAAACTTTTTCCCCAGTCAAAAATAAAAAAAATTCAAACGCAATTCTACGCGTCCCAACGGGGGAAAAACGGAGCCCGTTTTGATATCAATTATTAAAATAGAAAAAAAGTTTAATGGGAAAGTCCCAAGCAGAGTTGTGGATCATATTTTAGTTCATCGCCACGATCCAAAATTATTGGATGAAATCCAAAACAGAACAACTTTTAGAAGCGGGAAATTCGAAGAGAGATATTCTTGCAAATTAAAAGGGGTTATCAAAGATAATATGAAAGACGAGGTAAAATGCGCATAGGATGCCTAATTTTAATGCTAATGGAGAAACGGAGGAATTCGAAATGGACGTAGACAAATAACGTAAAATGATTTTTACGAGAATAGCCGTCAAAGTAATGGGTTGGGGAATGGTTTCAGAATAATGATAAAGATTCAATAACAGGGGGGTTCTCATGTCGAAATGACGAAATGATAATTTTAATAGGGGACCCTAAAAAGGGGGTTTAGTGAAATTTCAATCGAGGCGATAGGACCAAAGGGGACGATTAAATATTGGGGGTTAATGATCAACCTCAAGGGGTGTCGACAAGGAACAATTAGACTTTTTCCTATGTATATCACCCAGAACTTCCCCTTCCCCATTTTTTTAAATAAAATTTTTTGGCCTATGGGACCCGGGCAGATAAATCATTTTTATCGGAAAAAGGGAA